>JAMKCH010083343.1:0-20176 GCA_023653785.1 Ophioderma brevispina
AAACCAAAGCGCTAATTTAGACCAGATGAAATTTTAAGTTCTTCTGATTCTGGAGTAAGGACAAAAGGAGGGGTTAGATTCAATATGTGCAGAAGCTCAGCAGAGATGCCAACATTGGAATTTAAAAACAAAAGGGAGATTTCGCGCGGGGAAGCGCTGCGCAACCGGACCCTCACGGCCCGGGAGTTCCAGGGCAATGCCCCGGTCGGGTCGATGGGGGCGAAGCCCACAAAGCTTCTGCATTTATTGCTGTTAAAGCACTTGGAGCATTAAAATACAGACATGCCAAATTTGGAATACAGCTTTCAGTATTCCACAGCCCAAAAATCAGGATTTTTGACCAAGAAAAGGACATACAAAAGGGCTAATAAACTTTAAAAGCTCATTACCTTGAAAACTAAGATACCTATATACATATGGACTGAATCATGAGATAGACCTCTTGAAAATCGACTTTTCCCAGAAAAAATGGAAGAGCTCCGCCGTAGGGACGCCCAATTTAATGAAACTTCATAGAGAAACTAAGTCCATCTGAGAATTTTTTATATTACATGAAAAAGGAGGAAAGTCAAAAATTTGGAGGATCATTTGACAAACAGACTCATGAGAGAGCTCCTTGAATAACTCTCCTGAACAAAAAATGGAAGAGTCTGCCATCTGACTGTCCCATTTAAGGAACTGTCAGTATGACTATGAACACAACCCACATGGAGAATAGAATATTGTTTACGTAGTATACAGTAGCACAGTAAAACTAAGTCAAACTTAAAGGCTCATAACTTGAAAACTAAGCTGCCTATGCAATATGAACTACATCATGAGAGAGAGAGCTCTTTAAAAATACAGCTTTTCCAGAAAAAAAAAATGAACAGAGCTTCCACCGTTGACAGCCCATTTAAGAACTGTCAGTAGGAACTAAGTCCATATAGAGTTAGTTCTTAAAAAGTACATGAAAAATACAAGGCAGGACTTATATAAAGCGTGAAAACTTCAACAACAAAAACCACTATAACAATGCATTTTATGTGTATAACCCTTTGCATTTGTTGCAGTTAAGTATTTAACTAAAATACCATCAGAAGCACTTAGCATATAGCAGTTTAAAGTTAAATCAAAATTTAATGTGATGAGTGAACCATCCGAAAGTGGGAGAAAACCGCGTGTCGGAGGAGAGGAAAACCAGTTTTTTAACAGACTGTATCAAATTGAAAAAATCTTTAACATCTTTGTTCTTTTATTCACTCTGAAAAGATTTATTGCCCTCATTTCCTTAATTTTTTTTACTTTATTTATTTATTTCTTTCATTAAATATTACGGAAAAATCGGGAGATTTGCTAGCATAATCAGGGAAGGAAAACGGGGGAAAACAAACGAAAAACCGGGAGTCTCCCGCGGGAAAACGGGAGAGTTGGCATCTCTGAAAGATGTATTTTCATCACTTGCACAACATTACTCAATTTAAGTTAAAAGGTTAAAGTTATTTGAGAAAGAGACAGCTTGAAATGGCGTGAAAAGTCACTTTTATTACTAAAACACGGATTTCTCAATGTTCAATTTTTGCAACATTAGGCAATTTTCAGACAAGATAACTCCAAAAAATACCTAAAGTAAAAGGTAAGGTTGAAATTTCTACGATGCATATCGGTCTTCTCATAGGGAGGTTTTCTCAATTTTAATTGTTCGATTTCTAACTAAAATATTCTCTAATTATATACTCAAATTTTGGAAAAAGAAAGGTAAAAATCACTCTTTTTTGACCATTTTTCCTTATATTTCGAAAAAAGTGAGCTTATTTTAAAAAAATGAAAAAAAAACCGTGCCCTAGACACATTTGTCTTGTTCTAAAAAATAACATAAGAAATCTGACCAATCAACTGTTTTTGTTTGCTGTCTAAAAATTTTGGGCAAATCATGTTTTTTAGTATTTTTCTCAAAATACGGAAGTTTACATTTAATCTGATGCCATCTCTGTTTCATCGTCAAGTTCTTTCTAGAAATGTTAACTTTTACAGACAATCAATTATTTCCGAAGTTACAAACCAAAATAGATGCTCGGAAGCTCAAGGTGACATTGCCCTTAAAAAAAACAAAATGGTGGCCAAATATTAGTAGAGTAGATATGTTCATGAATTGTGCACTTGGTGATAAAAGCATGAAATGTGGCACACAGTGTGGGCATGTTTGTGCTAAGAAGGATTTTGGCTCTCTATAGGGCATCGCAGCAGATTTTTCGGAACAAAAATGGCGGGCCATTTCCCAAAATGGCTGCCATTTCTGGTATTTAGATCTTTGATGCACTAAATGGTTTTCTTGTTTGTTTTGAAATATTATAAAAAACAAAAAATTAAAAAACTGAAAAAAATAAAAAGATTATAAATTTATTTATTAGTAACTATTTCTCTAACAGAAATGGGGGCCCCATTTTCCAAAAATGCATTCTTGTCCAAAATGGCTGCCAATTCCTTATTTTACCAAGTTTCTCACCTGAATATGGCATTTTTCCTACAAAAGCATATTTTTATCATGCAGCAATGGCAAAAATTAAACCGCAACTGGGCAATGTTACTAATGGCAGGCATTTATGTTAAACAGCAATGCCAAATACAAAACTGTAAAATAGGCAAATAAAAGGTGGCGACATTTGAAAAAATAAGTCACCATTGCTTTTTTTATATTTTGCTTGCAATTGAATAAAATCAAAACAAATTGGAATGGCTTTTGTTAGTTTGCTTGATAACAATAGATGGAGGAGGCTTTTATGTTAGGGTATGGTCGTAATGAACGGAGCAACACTATTGCACAGTACAGGTATACCCGTTGAATGATGAAAGTGGCTGCCACCACATGACACCAAGGAAGGCAATTCTCTTTAACAGGTTTACAGAAATCCTATGCACTGAGTCCAATGTGGTGGTTACGATCTTATCCATTATGATTATTAATTATGTGCCATTAATAGGTTTTTTTGCCGGGAAATGTATTGCTAATGCCAACAGCATTGACTCTTTTTGTTTTGTAAAGCACCATGATGTGATTATTTGCACGCTTGATTTCTGATTACCATACCCAAAGAGTAATTAGTAAGCATATTCTTCAATAAGGAGTTACCAAAATTGCTAACTTCATGTGCATGCACCACTTTTTGGTGGAATCAATCATGGCTACAGTGTTGCAAAGTCATCAATGGCCGCGTCAATGTGAAACTCATTTTAAGATTGACAAACAGAGCAAATCTACTAATTTTGCCGTAAAAGTCGACAGCAAACAGTTTATTAGTACAAAATCATGAATACAAGTAACTTAATAAAATGGATACCTTTTTCATGTTCTTCTGATTGCTGCATATAACAATTATCTTTTGTGCTAGTTCCATATGAATAATAAATAATAATAACAATCTTGATATAGGCTAATTGGAGGGAGGCCTCTAGACACTCAATATTAAAAGGAGTAATAATATCATAAATTTATTCAACGACAATAAAATGCAAAGATAAAACCTTATATGTGAAAAACAACTATGATATAACATCAATTACCAACTCTTATAATAGTTTATTTAAGATACTTGCGAACCATATACTGTGACCAAGAGATAGAAGAGAAGGACAACCCAGTTGTCTTCCTAAGAACATAATGGGGATACATCTGAATCTTCAGCTGTGAGGAGGATCTGTGTGTATGTACCCGACAATTAGACATCGGTGATGCATCTTGATCTTTCCTGGATTTCAGCTGCCTTCAACCTACCTTAATTGGTGTGAGAACTGAGAACAAAGATATCCTAGACAGCCAGAGTGGAAGAAGGATAAATAATAAGAAAGGACAAAGACAAAGCAAAAGTTCCCAATATCAGTATTAATGAGCTTGTTTAATTGGAAGCAATGCAGTTGGTAGAGATATGTTTGTTCTTCGATAATGGCTTTTAAGGACAACACGCAGGTGCATTTTGAAACTCACTGAACCTGGGTCAATTCTCTTTCTGGGCGACCATTAGGGCAAGAAGTTGCGGATCCACCCTTGATCAACAAAGTCATTGACCCAATCCAATGGTGCATTTTTCACAAGGTACGGTCAAAATTACCCATTTGTCTTATCCAGTGCAGGAAGCCTTGCATAAGTTGATTGATCATTCTTAGTCATGAGTCTAAGATGCCACCAAGGTTCCGTGCTTAAGCTTGCGGGTGAAAAACTGAATTGCCAAAAGATGGATGGCTGAGAGGTCCTAGTCGATTATGTAAAGAATGAGAACGAAAGCACAAACATTCTCTGTCGTCTGTAATAAATAATCAGCGGTTGGAGTTACATCAGGATCTGATGACGCAATACATTGATGTCAATATTATTTAGGATGCATCACAATCCCAATGGTGAAAAAAGGCAGATAGAGCTGTCCTTGGTGTAAAAGACAGATGGAAGCCCATGGGCAGTAATGATATCCTGCAGTGGGGCAGTGAAAAGGAATGAAGTCAATACATCCAGTAACAGACCCTGTTGAACTCCACACAATCTACAGCCACAGGATCTGATGAAGCAAATGTGATCGATCAAGATGGAGTTTGGTCATTAGGTAGGAAAAGAACCAACTTAATGTTTTTTTGCAGAGTTATTTCATAGGCCTTCAGCGGGCTTGTTTGTTAAGAGCTTGTCATGGTCATAGTTGTCAAAAGTCGCACTGAAGTCCCAATAAACCAATTACATGACTAGACCAGCCTCTTTTGTTTGTCAAGAGCAATCAAGATGTTCATTATCGATGAGATAAGTTCTACAACTGATTTTATAATCTTTCAATCCCTTTCCAAGAACCAGAAAGGGAGAGTAGGACGCCCTACTTTGTGAGGATGGTGGTGTCCGAGCAGATTCTTCAGCTGCGGGATCACAGATCGCATGTGAGTGCAACAAAGTAGTATCTACATTTTCATGATTTTACAGGAGAGGAGAAGCATTTTCTGTTCATTGGACTTTTCAAATGAAAATTCTTTACCACACTGTTAAACATGTATTTTTTAAAAATCTTATATTTTATTTTCCAATTAAGTCGGGACTAATTAATAAGTAATTAGCTAATCAAAGGGGCGTAACTACACACATGATTTTTCGTGTCGGGCAACAAAGTCGTATCAACCAGTTACAACTTTGCTTGTACCCAACACATTCAATTTTGAGTGCAACAAAATAGATCTACACCTAATTAGGTTAATTAGCTAATAACTCGACAATAAATTGAGCCTTAACATGTATACTTGAAATATATGTAATTATGCGTATTCAGTTACCTTTGTATTACATTAAGTACGACGAATATTGAGTGAAAAGGGGGTTACTCATTTTTGAGATGTTGTTATGTTTTTGTGCCAAATGGCCATAAATTAACATTAAATTTGGTAAAAAATGAAAATTGCTCTTTTCCAAAAAAATGGAGATTTTTTACTTATACACCTTTTTAAAAAACCATCGCCTTTAAAGAAATAAAATGTGTATTGACATACTGTTTTCATGTGTAGTGCACCAAAGTCGTGATTTGTTGCAATAAAGAGAAATTCAATTTTGAGTGCAACAAAAGTCGTAACTACACCTAACTAGGCCTATTTAGCTTAATAATCTGCAATTTAAAATGAGACGTCACATAATGTATATCAAATAAGCGTAATGATCAACTTTTCATATTATTATGAAATAAATCAATTGCCAAAAATGTTCAGTTACGGATTTTGGTGTTGTAGTCACATGACGAGATGGAATGCATGCTTGAGAGTTGCGGAAATACATCGATCCGCGCAGGGAAGGAAGGAAAAGTTTTTAACTGTAAACAGATAATATAGAACTAGTTTTAAGAGACTGGGACTGGCAGTAGTAGTATAATGTAGAATGTACGCAAGCGCTCTTGATCTTGTTGTGATTATGCAAAAACGTTAGCAAGATCTTTTGGACATTTAGGGTACGTAAGAGTGTATGTTCACTCTAGAAGTTAAATTGCTGACACATGGAAAGGGTCACATTGCTTTTACATGTAGTAAATCTGGTTGCTACGATACTCCGTCTTGGCTTTAGCAAAGAAGAGAGTTGTATTCAAAACACTGATCCTTTAAGCTTTGCTTGCATCTGGAGCCCAGTCTGTGAAACTCTGCGCTCAAGCCGAGGTGTTCCTTCTTCTCCATCTCAAAAAAGGAGATGAATACCAAGGAGGAATGGAGTATGGCAGACTAGAGTTTGTCTACGAGTGGACATGTCGTCACGCGTTCTTAGATTAAGGGTTTTTATATCCATTAACAAGAGAATTGAAGTTAGCATTAAGGACAACACAAAAATGCACATCTATATCAGAGCAGATATTTTGATGTTGACAAATTATTCAAGTTCTGCAACATGCTGCACTGAAGAGTTGCTTTAAGCATTTTCCCTGTCATCTGCAGCCCTCCTTGCAACACAACTTGGAGTTTTTGGCATACTTTTCGAACTTTGAAAGGGTTGTCCAGAAGATTGACCAATACTCTTTTCCTTTGTAGTCAATCCTCTTCACTGGGACATGAAGCTCGAGATGCAATCATCATTTGAGCCCACACAGTAACCGGCTTGATAGGTGAGTGCTGCCTTCATTTGAGGAAGAAAGAGCACATGATTATACATCAAGACAACCACGCGCTCTAGTTTTATTTTGGACAGGCAATGGACTAGGAACTCTGCTAAATGCCATATTCTGGCATGTATAGTTTAAGACTGGTTGTAGCCAGAATGTTTGCCCTCAATGGTATCACAATGGAATCACAGTCAGTTTGAAAGAAAAAACATGCCTTGTTTAATGAAGCTGGGCAACACTAGGTAGGGTTGCTTAGTTGTGAGTTTTAGTGTGGGTATTACAAAAACCTATTCATTAACATAAGGAAATAGGATGACAACCTCTGTTATATCAGAATAACCTAATAGTGCTTTCTAAATTAAAAACCTATTCTTAAGGACACCCTGTGGTGAAGGACTTTGGTGACTCTATAAACTAAAGTTACAGTTTAAAACAGACTATAAGAGTATTATGGCGGCCCTCGAAAATGGCACCACTGTGTCATGCAATTAATTTGAAATGCTTCAATAAAAAACTGGTTCCTCCACTTTTTGTTGTATGAATTTTTTTTATCTATTTCATGCAAATATGTAAAATAGCTGTTAATGCGGCCATTTTGGAAAAATGGCCTAATTACTGCCATGGGATAACCGTGCAATGGCATTTGATCGAAGTCTTTTTTAAAACATCCAATGTGCATCAAATCCATGCTTGAATGCCTACTAAAAGCACTGTATTTATCGGACCCAATCTCAAATTAGAGGATATAAATAACAGCAATGGCAGCCCATTTTGCAAAACACGGGCGGCCCCATTTTTATCAGAGGCAAATATCTACGATGCCCCCATAGCTCTAAAAGTCTTTCTTTATTGACATCCCCTACGATATGTGCCAAATTTCATGGTTTTATCACCAAGTGCACAATTCCCCAAAAAATATTGCACATATCTACTCTACTATATCAATTTAGCTAAAAATAATATTTCGTCGTAACCTTGCGCACCAAACATATAGGAATTCCCCACTTTTAATATACAGGCACAGATCTTGACTTGACAACGGAAAAAAAAAAAAAAAAATTCAATTTTTTTTTTATCCGTAACCTACAAATTCAAAATGGCCGCAATGAACGCTCTATCAGCTATACATGGCCAACAAAAGCTGAATTTTCAGTTATAGTCGTAATCCGGAAAAGGAAAATGCCTTATTAACTTATTTTGAGGCTTCTATTGCCAAAATCTACTTGGCTAATTTGGCCTCGAAATTGAGGGCCAAAAACAAACTCCTAAAATGGTTGCCAAAAAATACAAATATGGAATCAAATTTTTCGGCTAAAAAAGGTATATTTCGGTCGTAAAATGGGCACAAAAACTTTTCCTCATTTTAAGTACATTGCCTTGATAAACTTAAAAATTTCCATTGTTTGATCACGTACCAAAAGTTCAAAATGGCCGCACAAACGTAAATACAAAATAAGCGTAATTTAAGGTTATTCTTCAGGATATGATATCCCACCCCTTAATGTAAAATGATGATTATAATCTTGTTGTTGAGCTGTACCACAAATGATAAATGGCTATTATTTTGCCCAAAATGGCAGCCAAAAAATCACAATGGCGGCCAGGATACCAACTTTGTCTTATAATCACAGATTTCTATTTATAACACTGAGATAGCGTACTCCCGTGTTGAAGAATAGGCGACCAGCGGTAACCGTTTCGTTTTGGAAAATATTTAAATATTCATTACGTATCCATTCGAAAATAAGGCACGCGTACGCGCCTGCGCCGTAACCTGTTGGCTGGAAACGGTACATCGTGCTATGCAAATGCTGAATAGCTCTGATAGATGCATTAAATTGGTACCCACGCTATTTGGAAATCAGGGATATATGATTATAAATTGGTATTTTAACCACACTATGGAACGAAGACGCGCCTGCGGGAGGAAAGATGTTACGGCTTGAGGTGGCGTTTTTGCTATATAGTGTTATGTAAATAGAAATCATGCTTATAATCCATCGCATGTATTGCCATCGCATAAATTCAGAATTTCCTCTTGGTGTACCAAAGGAAGGTTAAAAAAAAAAATTTCCAATTTTATAACGTTAACGTGGCTGCATCCTGCATCAAGTTTTAGGACGTTTGCCACAGATTGGGTGGTGGTGGTGGTGGGTTGAGGCTTTGTCCCGGGAAACCCTCCCTCTCCATTGCCGTAACTGCAATGCATTGTGTTTTCTTTTCTTCATCTACATACGGAAACCCATGCAATATTTGTTTGGGGAAGCTAGAACAGTTGATGCGAGGGGTGACGAACAACAACTTGCCAAGTCAATGCCCCCTTAACAGTTCCTTAGATTGGAACCATAAGATAGGGCTCCGTAGGACAAGCATGGCTGGTCACAGGGAACCTAGCTTGGTGTGTGATGAAGATCTTCTGTAGTCTTACACTGGCGGTATGTGTAGCTGTGCGACAAACTCCCAACTACCACACTTCTTGTTTGATTTCTTGTTGCTACAATGTTAGTTAGTTCGTAGAGCCATTCTTGATATAGACCAGTGGCCTTCTTGGTTTTTGTTATTTGTAGGCTACCCCAAGGAATTTGAAGCAGGTTCTCAGAGTCGGTTGGTAAATTCCTCTGGACCCCACTTCTACGGGAAGTATTTCAACTCACTCAAGCTTATTGTTGCTTCTTTGATAAGGTATTCATTGACACTTCTTTCGTGGTTATTCCATATTCTCTTCTGCCACTAGTGTTAGCTAATGACAACACTTCTTTCCTTGCATAAGGAATAGATGGGAATGAAATTGGTCTCTGTGACGTGGTGTCTATTTTTGGCGGGGAATTTGATTGAGTATTTGTCTTCATCCACACCACACTCCCAACAAACACACGGTACAAGAGCATGTTATTTCCATGTCTTCAGCTTGATAGTGGAGGATTGTATCCTGTATTATAGTGCCTTAGGGTAGAATTTAGCATTTATGGGAACAGGAGTAGAGGAGTTTTTACAACTGATGTCCATTTGCATTGCGATATCCCCACATAGCCATTTTACCCTTCTGGCCTTGCTTAGGGATACCAGCATCGGTTCTCTGACACTTTCTTTTAACCAAGTGCAGGGATGGGTAGTTCTGTTGTCTTTCTTGTTTCACTGGTCAAGCCTTTCCCAACTCGGTGTAATCGAGCCTTGTCGGCTAGCGTCCTTTGCAAAGTCCACATTGATAATGTTCCCTTTCATGTACTCTCTCACCCCACCATTCAAGTTCTTTTTTCCCACTGCATATTTCAAAAATGTGGTACTTCACAACTTGCATACATTTTAGGTGGTAGAGGCTTTAGCGGCACAGCCAAACCGTTTGTTTCTGGTACATACAAGATGGATGGATTGGTACTATTTACACCTAGCAGTTCTGCCCACTTCTTCAGTTATCGAGTTGACAGAGTTTAAAGATTCCTGGCAAGTGAGATAGGGAAGCAGTTGATGAACTCCCCTGAAATTCAAACTGCGATATGGTTTTAGTAATCCACAACTTCTTATGTTAACCCTGGTCAGTGTTGTCAGTTCTTCTCCAAGTGATCCTTTAACTTGGTCTCCACACAGGACAACATCTCTGTCACTGGGGTCCTTGAAGACTCTGGCCAAGGAACATGGTGATGCCTGGTGGTGAATGAAGGGGAACATTTTCCATCTATGCATAGATGAGTATGATAGGGTGCATATGATGTCGATTCCTTTCCCATTCTGACGGACTACATATAGATCTTCTTCATGGTCAGACTTTTATTTACACTTTGTAAGAATTCGCCTTCACTGTTCTAGTCCACTTTAGGGGAGCGGTCTTTACTAGTCGAAGTCGCTCTTTGATCCATCTACACTCACGGCTATTATGTAAGGTCACCTGCATAGGCTTTCATGAGTCTATCTATTGGGGTATCTACATGTTGACTTAGGCGAGAAAGAAGATACAAATGACTAGATTTTTTTGCGACGTAATTATTTACAAATGATATGCAGAAATTTCACATTTTGCAAAGGATTTTGATGATTACTAGGAGATTTAGTATTCCCTTAGATCCCATGCCATTTTTGCCACTTTTCAAAAATCACGAGCGACCTCTACTTTGTGTTTAGGGGGAAATTGCCACTAGATCTAACAAGGAAAGTAACGCTACCTTCCTTTTGCAGTTCATTGTCAGGTTGGTAGTCATTTTCCTCTTGGGATTGCAAGGAATATATAAGGCCTGGGTTATTATGAATACCATCAATGTGTATACGTCCTAAGAAACGTTCAAGTCAGGGGCGGCTAACACCCCAGCATGGTTTTCAAGCTCTGTTTCAATAGGGTTACGTGATACAACTGAACAATCTATTTCTTTGGTACATCAAAAAAAGAGGAAAGGAAATTCTGAGTTTGTGGGTGGTGTTTTAGACAACAATAACTATATTGGATTATAAGACAAAAATTGGTATTCTGCCCCCATTATGATTTTTTTGCTGCCATCTTGAGGCAAAATAATAGTACAACTGCTTTGTGCCTAAGCAGCGCAATAACAAGTTAATAATGCATACATTAAATTAGGCTTCAGATCTTGAACAATAAGTATGCTTATTTCTATTTAACGTTTGTGGTGGCCATTTTGATGCTTGGGTCACGTGATCAAACAAGGACATCTTTAGATTACCGCGACAATACCTATGGCCTATTGTCATTAAAAGAGGGAAATTCATTTTTTTTGTGTGATTTTCACGAACACGAAAATATACCATTTTTAGGCCAATTTGATTAAATATTGGTATTTTGGCCGCCATTTTGATCTTGTTTTGGGCTCAATTTTGAGACAAAATTATAGCCTGTAGATTTTGCTCAACAATAAGTTAATACGGCATCTCCACATTACGAATATAATCTGAAAATTACCTTTGTGGTCATGTATAGCTGTATAGAGCGTTCATGGCAGCCATTTGAATTTTGTAGGTTACGGATAAAAAAAATCCATTTTTTCTTGCAGCCAGATCGGTTGCTTTGTATATTAACGGGGGAAATTCTGTGTGTTTTGTGCGATTTTCGATGGAAATATGCATGTTCTTAGACAAAATTTATTATGTTTGCGCCCCATTTTGTTTTTAAGTCACAAATCAGGGTGGACAACGCTTATTTTAAAACCAATATAGTTTATGCAACATAAAAACTAGGTGACTATGTGGTAGGAAACTAAGATTAGTTGACCTGGGAGTGTACCTGTTATCTATTGATCTTCAATTGTGTGGACCATTAACATCACATTTCTGATTCAGTTCAATTTGTGACATTGACTTGCCCACAGCCTTGCTTTGCCTGAACCACAGAATACCAAACAGGCTTGGTGCACTCAATAGATGATTTTAAAAAACTAATTTGGTGAGGTGTAATTTATTTGCTTCTCCTGACCGACCACTTAACATACATATTTCATTCACCTATCCATGCCCATTAAAATAATCACATTAGCATCAAATGTTGAGGGGAACCTTAAAAATCATGGTTGAGTAAAAAATGTTCAAAGATTAAAAATTTTATTAACCCCACATATCAATTGAAATTTAAATATTTTTACCAGAGAAAATATTTTAAGCTTTTACACATTGAGATGGGGATATGTTTGACTTTGGGCTTTCACTACTTTAGGGACATCAATATGTTATCTTTGATGCACCTTCAACAAGAATTTGGGCAGGTATGGTTTTCGTGATCACTGTTATGACTCCCAGATTGACTGTTGACTTTGAGACACCCCCCCAACGTGGCGTAACCAGCGGGGGGCAGGGGGCCAAGCACAGCCCCCCTGCTAGATCGAAGCCCCCCCGCCAGCCCCCCAAATGAAACTGACCGTTTGTACCAGTAGTGTCTATGGAGAAGAGACCAAATTTGCCCCTCAGAGAAATACTTGGGCCCCCCTTCTGGCCCCCCCCACAATTGAAAAAGGGGATGGAGTCCCCGATATAGGGCTTATGCCATGCCCCACCCCCCCCCCATCTCAAGTTTATGCCCACAACACCGCTGTTTGCCACAATGCAATATGATTTACAGGCCCCCCCCGACCAGTACACCGTGTCAATATTTAGTCCACTTAAAAAACATTTTAGTATTGTCTACCAGTGTTTATAGGCCGAAAGTAGGACCCCCCCAACCCAACTCTAACCTATCAACCCCAACACACCCCACATTCTTCCCTTTACTAAATTTATCCCCTCCAACCGCTACCCCCCCTCACCCCCCCCCTAAATCACCCATTCCACCCTACACTATACCAAACCACCACTACCCCTCCCCACCCACCCAACACCCCCCCAACTCCAAACCTCGTCCACATCAACCGCTCCATCATTCACTATTACTCCCCCCCCCACCCACCACCCTCCCCCCCCCCCGCACCTCCCCTCTTTCCCTACCACCACCACATCCTCCCCAACCAACACCCACATCACGCTTTCCCTCACTCAACCCACATCACTCAGCACACCCCCAGCCCCCCTGACCCAACTAACCAGAACACCCTCCCCACCCACAACACGTCACCCCCCCCGCTCCACCCTCAACTCACAGACCACAGCCCATATCACCTCCCCCACCACCCCATCTACCTCCCCCCTACTACTTCTCCATCTTGTCTTTCAACTCTTCTCAATTAACTTTTGCTCAGGGGGGATTAATGGGCAATCATTAATTTCTTAAAAAAGTGATTCTGGCCCTTACCCCAGTGTTATGTAAATGTTCATTTCCCACGGTCCCATAGGGCCACTGTGCTATAATGTCTGTTTACGGCCCAGGAAATACCAAATTGTGAATTTTCTTACACACACTATCAAATTCCAAGGTAAGATTATGTGCACATAGATTACTAATGTGAACGGTTCAGATATATGAAAATCTCAACTTTTTTTAGTTAAGTCAGGGGGACGTGGTGTGGATCATGAAATGCCCAGTTAAGCTTCTTGCCTGCTTTTACCAATGTTTTCCATAGTAATTGCTGGTTACTAATTATCAAGGTGGTTATTCTATGTTACTGTCCTCAATGACTTTTAAACATGTCCATAGACGTTGATGGCTAATTAGTTTTGTTACTCATCAGTAAAAAGGGATTAGATTATTGATACTTCAAATATATGTTAGTTTATCATAAGCCACACTAGCTAGAAAAAAAAAGAAATCACAACCAACTGCCCAAAAATTGCAAATGGAGCACATGGACATTACATGCCTCATGCACAACTTTCAACCCTTAAGCAATGGTATGACCAACATGTCACTCCTTGAGTGCATGCAACTCAGGCTCAGTGATAGTGGGCATGTATCCATACATCAAACCATGAGAGACCAATCAAATATGATACTAAAGATTAATCTTGCCAGTTTTTGCAGTGCGCAACAAGTCGCTTGTTCAGGTAATGCTGCCCCACACCCTATCCCAACCTTCCCAAAAACACCCCCCTATTTCCAGAGCTTGAAATAAAGGATTTAGATCCAGGGAGCATTTTGGTGTTTTTAACATTGTAGGCCCCTGGTCTATATCAAATGTACACAGTTTTGTTTCAGAACCAGGGGCATCTTGCCTTTGAGCAGGGGTAAATTGCCCCTTGCCCTGCTTATTTCAATCCTTGGCATCTTTCCCTTCCACCCAACCAATCCTCTTCCCAACCAATCCTCTTCCCAACATCCCAACTTCCCCTTCCCCAATATCCAATTCCTTCCCAACTTCCCCTTCCCAACTTCCCAACAATTCCCTTCTCCACACCCCATCTCCCTCCCAAAACCCATTCCTCTTCCCAATACCCAAACTCCCTTCAACACCATCTCCCCTTCCAACACCCATCTCTCCTTCCCACACCAAAAATACCTTGTAATCTGAGCATGCGCAGTGTGCTTACTTAAAGTTTACAACATGTCAGAAACTAGCTAAACCTGTGTCTCCGGAGTCTCGTAATTGTCTCATTATCTACTAGGGATGTATAGTGTATGCTATATCGTAAACATGGTGTGTCAGCAAGTGATAGAAGTGGAACCTTAGTCAAGCGGAGTTTTAGCGTCCAACCCTAGGGTAAAGACTAGAAATTGAGACACCGTAAAAACCGTGTGAAACTTGTGAATAATTCGTCAAGTTTGTTTGTTTCTCGATCGCTTGCTATGAGGGATCGGGAGACCGGCCACGCTGTTGAACACATTGAGGGCGCTGTTTTGGTGACATGCTACGTTTAGTATATAGCTATGGTCAATCGGTACCGGTCTGGTTTACGGTCAATCGTACTTTTGCGAAAACATTGACGAAGCTAGTAAACATAGAAATAACAGCAATGGCATGCCAAATACCTCCTCCAGAGCCCATGAAAAAAACTACGGAAATGTTTCCAATGGGGAATTATTCAGGAAGCCCTCATGACTTAGTGTGGCCAAGAACTTTCAAAGAAGTGAGTGCAGCCGTACGGGTAGCGACTTTAAAAGTGTGATTGATGGGGCATGAATGCAAGAAAATGTTTAAAGCATTAAAATTACACAGAGGAAGAGAGTGCAGATCCCAAACAATCTGAAGAAGCTAGATGTCACTTTGTACCTAGAAGGAAATATTATAGGAGCGTTGTGTTTATGAAGCTCGCCAGCAGCAACATGAAATCGATTGAAAATACTCAATAAGACGCGTCAACTAGCAGAAAACTGTAAGTTTGCTGCAGAAGAGGATATGATCCGAGACAAATTGGTGTTAGGTGTAAAAGACTCTAGGGAAAGAGCAAGACTATTCCGTGATGAAAAGGTCAAGGGTCTTCAAGATAGTTTCGAACACTACGAAATTAGGCGAAACTGCTACGCAGCAACTAACTGTAATTGAAGACACAAAGGAACAACATGTACACTATACCGCAAGTAGGAATAAATCAAAACGTGGGTACAACGGATACAAGAGTGCAGGAAAGAAACAGCACCAACAGAAGCCATCACAAACAGATTAAATTGCAAGTCATGTGGAAGAGAGCATGAGAAAGGAAGAATAAATTGCCCTGCAATAGGAAGAAGAAGATGCCACTCATGCAATTAAAAATTCATACCATTTTGCATCACAGTCGAAAGCAAAAGTAAAAATTACACAGTCGAAAAGAGGTGATGGTGTGTATTGAATAGGAAAAATGAAAATATGAAGATGTTCAACAGTAGAAGTTGCACGCAATTTAAAAGAAACACCACAAAGCTTTTTGCAAACTATGGTGGGGGAAAAACGCTGAAGCCGGTATCGTTTTCCAGTTGGATTCGGGTGCGGGATACGTGCACTTAATTAAACAAAGCAAATTCCTTCAGAGTGCAAGATAATGAAATCTGACAAAGTCTTACCATGTACAACAACACAAAACTGAAACCATTGGGACAGTGTAACATAAAGATGATGAAAACAAAAGAAGAGAACGTGAGCAGAGTTGAATTTGTAGTGGTAACAGATGACGTTACGGAGCCGATACTGGGATGTAATAAAGCGTGCAACCGAATGAACTGATGACTATAGTACATGAATGTAGCTGCAGTCAAACAGGAAGAAAAAAGTAGAGCCAACCATTAAACCGTTGACCATAAAGACTTGGAAAATGAGTTCCACGATGTGTTTGAAGGAACTGGAAAACTCCCTGGAAAGTGTGAAATAGACAAGACACTACAGTCAAACCAGTGGTGCATCCACCTCGCAAAGTGCCAGTGGCGCTCAAAGACAAGCTGAAGAAAGAGTTGGACAGGTGAGGAAAAAGTGAAGATATCATAGCCCCAATCAAAAGAGAAGCAACACCATGGGTCAACAGCATTGTTGTGATAGATAAACCCAATAAAACCAGAATGTCTTTAGATCCACTTCATCTGAACCAGGCTATACGAAAGACGTAACTACCCCATGCCAACCATTGATTGAGATTTTGCCGGGATCTCAATATAAGGCAAAAAGTATCAGCGTTCATGGATGCCAAAGATGGGTTTTGTCAGGTGAGTTAAAACTGATGAGAGCTACAAGGTAACTAAACTTTAACAACTCCGTACGGAACGTATAGATGAAGAGAATGCCATTTGCGGTGAAAACAGTCCAGAAAGAATAACAGAGAAGACAGATCAAGCGCTTGAAAATCTCAACGGTTTTGTCAAATCGTGGCTGTGATATTCCTGATAGTCGGCCAAGAGAGGCGGAATACACTTGAGGAAGCCATAGAAGACCACAACAAACAATCTTCGTTAATCTAATGAAGAGATGTCAGGAAAAACAAAGCTGAAAATCAACAAGATAAGCCAAGTTAGGCCTTAAGGAAGTCAATTTTATAGGTCATGTGATAATCAGATGCTGGACTACTTAAGCCAGATAGGAGCCAAAGTTCAAGCAGCTGCTTGACATGCAACCCCACCGAGTGACAGCGGTTACGTCGAATCAAAGGATTCGTAAACTACCTGGCAAGATTTTCTTACAGCGTTGAGTGACATTGAGAACCATTGCGGACAGCGACAACTAGGATTTCGCGGTTCTCGGCTTTCGCGCTTGCTATATTCAAAGAATATAAGCTTGTGGGCCGCCCCATGGACCCTTTGACCCTGGCACATGGACTTTTGATTCATCATCATATGAGGGATCGCATTGTGCATCTATGACAAAAGTTTGGTTCCAATTGAACTTCAAGTTTTCAATTTAGATCCAATTTACATTTTAAGCCCATTTTTAAACTTGACTCACATGACCTTTGACCTTTCAACATGACCTTTGTGACATCATCAAAAATATGAGGGATCCAGTGGTACACCTATGACACAAAGTTGGTTCCAATTGAAAGTAAATTTTCAATTGAGGGTCAATTAAAACCGAGAGCAACCAGGATGCTGTGGCTTACTCCAGAATTGTGTTGTTTGCTGAGTTGTACAATGAAGTGAAAACCACTTAAGTAGCCCTACAAAGCACAAATGGCATCCTAAGTGATAATTCCCATATCCTAACGTCCCTGAACTGCATTTTTTCCACTTTCGCAAATCACGGAGCCGACTTCTGCCTTGTTTTTAGGGAGAAAGTGCCCCTAGATTTAACAAATAATGCGACAACCTTTTTTGCGGTGATCGTCAGGTATGTCGTCTTTTCCGAAAAGGTGTTAGGGATATGGCCTATAGCCATGAAATTTGTTCATTGTTAAGGCCAAACAAAAAATCAGTTTTTGTTCACAGGAGTACAACCTCAATGTAAAATGCACTTTTCATTTAATTTTAAAAAAAATTGAAAAGGGTTTCCCCAAAATTGCTTCAAATTGGCTAAATGGCAAGTCAGACAGTTGCAAATCATCTTTGATGGTCCCATTAGTAGTTATAAAACAAAATATTGATTTGGATCACTTGGAAATCTATCATTTCTGTTTTTGTCTAAACATGCAAATCTCCTCAGTAAATAAGAAAAACACAAAATATGGTAAATGCTCCAAATTAAATGTAGGTGGCCTACTACTGGCAACAAAGTTGAATCCTTTCTATGCCACGCCTCCATCACCCAACCCTCACCCAACCCATTGGATCCTTTATCCATCATTACCTGACTACCCACCCATCAACCACAACTCCACCCACCATGGAATCCTGACTTTGTCCCTTGTCACCCACTGATTTTACAGTACTCCATCAACCAGGGGCAGCAAAACGCTACAAGACTAATTAATATAGGTTAAAAAAAAATAATTTTTAGCACAATTTATTGCTTAAGTTGGTATATCAGGGATTAAACCGTAAAATTTAGATGAATTGAGGAATAGGAAGGGCTGTGTATGGCCCAGGCCCCAGGGAGATTAGTAACAGAAATTACTTACAGTACACATGACTGCTGTTTTTCTCAACTTTATACACTTTTGAAGAAAATTAACTTGTCTTCCATTTGATCTTCCCCAATTTTCAATTTCAGAAATTGAGGCAAACTACATCCTCACGGTCAGAAATGGTCAGAGTTTATTAAAACCTGATCTTGTTATGAAGCTAAATGCATTTGTCATAGGCTCCCCTTCCTGTCAGCCACCATTTACTACCAATCACCATTTTTTTTTAGGGAAACTTTCCCACCTGTCAACCACAGATGCATGAAAAAGTATTATTCACGAGCCTGTCAAACTGAAGTCACTTATAAAATTTTGTCAGCACAGAATCTCCTGCAACTTTTTGTCTTTGTTTTTTTTTTTTCAATTTTGGGCTTTCTTAATAACCCTGTACAGGGGGGGGGGGGGGGGGTGTATTTGAGTTAGAGCCCCCAAAATGGGGTCTCCGAAACTAGGTGGTCAGAAAAGTTTCAGAAAATAGCTCGATCTCCTCTATTTCTAGCTATTTTTGAGAGTTTTGAAGAAAATTTGGTAGAATATGGCTTTGGACATGGAAGTAGGGTCTCTGGAAATTAAATGGTTCTAAAATGGGAGTCACTGGAACTGATAAAGACCTTAAATGAGGGGACTTATAGACAGTACATAACCATACTTCCTCCCATGTGAGACGCTACTTCCTCCCAATGTGGAACCCCCTTCGCCCACCTGTACATTAATTGTTTTGCTGTCATACCCACATTTTTCATTTGTATCTACCACATTTTTTACCATGAACCTTATTTCCAATTCACACACACACACCAGCAACACACCACAATGCAACATAGTACACAAAAAATAGTTCATAAAATGATGAAGTGCATTCAAAGGAGAAAAGCATCATCTTTTTTTGTCATACAAAAAAACTTGTCTAAATTTAAGAGGTAACAACTCCATGTGTGACAAAATCATATGTTAATTGCACTACCTGTACCTACTTGTGTAAAATTACAAGGGCATTGCTATATAATGAAAGAACTGGTGTGACCAGGGTCGAGTGACCCTGGCTAATCTATCCAAACAAACATCCAGGCCAACACACTTACACTTGACAGTTACTGACCTTGATGTCTAAAAAAATGTTCCCTGTTCTTTTTAGAGACCCTAACTAACATACATGCAAAGAGTCGACAGACAACTACAGGAACCAGAGTATTGACTAGTCTAACAAGAAATTTGTTTTACAGTGTTACAAGTGTAACACTTTCTGTGCGTTCTTGATAGTTATGCCTGTTTCTTGCGTGTTAATGTCTTCCAAGGGGGGTGAGTGTTTTGGGCCCTATATACTTTGCTCGACTCCTCCATACCACTGTTTTGTTTTCATACGTGTCGTAATTGGAAATAAAGTTTGATGAAATCATATTGATCTATCACCCGCACGGTCTGTTATAGACTACTTCGTAGCCAAAAATTAACAATTTGTGACACACACATACACACCACATCCACACACCATCCACACACACAATCCACACACCCCCTACACACGCACAACGGATTGCAGTGGTCTGCCAGCTATAGCTATAGCTGCGGCCCACAACAAAAGAGACAGAATGGCACTGGACTGAGACACATGACAAAGCCATATCTGCAATCAAGAAAGCAGTCACAAAATCGCCAGTTCTTGTATACCTATGACAAGGATGCAGAGCTGCCAACTCCGACCGATGCGTCTCAAACGGGATTAGGCGCTGCCCTGTGTTCAAGGAGGAAACCTGTTGCGTATGCAAGTCGTGCTCTCACGG
>JAMKCH010083344.1:0-21366 GCA_023653785.1 Ophioderma brevispina
TGATAAAGTGGGATCGAGTGTTAGAGTGATAGCTAGTGATGAGAGTGATATATAGAGTGATAGAGTGAGAGATAGAGGTGCTAGTGATAGAGTGATAGATAGAAGTGATAGAGTGATAGTGATTAGAGTGATAGATAGAGGATGTAGATAGAGTGATATAGTGATCGATAGTAGAGTGATATATAGCGTGACAGAGTGATAGAAGAGTGATAGATAGAGAAACAGAGTAATAGATAGAATGATAGATAGATGATAGAGTATATCTAGAGTGATAGAGTTGGAGTGAGAGAGAGAGTAATAGATACAGTGATAGTGATAGAGTGTTAGAGTGATAGATAGAGTGATAGAGTGATAGAGTGATAAGATAGAGTGATAGATAGAGTGATAGATAGAGTGATAGAGTGATAGATAGAGTGATAGAGTATATATAGAGGATAGAGTGATAGATAGAGTGATATTATAGAGTGATAGAGTGAGAGAGTGATACAGTGAAGATAGAGTGATAGATAGGATGATAGAGAGATAGATATAGATAGAGTGATATATAGAGTGATAGAGTGATAGATAGAGTGATACCAGTGTGATAGATAGAGTGATAGACTAGGGCTGGAGTGATAGATAGAGTGAATGATAGATGGATAGCGTAAATGATTGAGTGAAAGAGTAATAGATGAGTTGATAGTGATAGAGTGATAGAGTGATAGACCGAGTAGAATAGATAGAGTTGATACAGTGATAGGATAGAGTTTTACAGTGATAGATAGACTAATAGTGATAGAGTGATAATAAATAGGAACAGGGTGATTAGATGTGATAGAGAGAGTGATATATAGAGTGATAGAGTGATAGATAGGTGATAGATATAGGATAGATGAGTGATAGGGATAGGTGATAGAGTGATTAGATAATGATGGAGGATAGATAGAGGGATATAGAGAGTGATAGAGTGAAATAGATAGAGTAATAGAGTAATAGTGTCGAGTGGATAGATAGAGTAATAGAGTAGAGTGATACAGTGATAGATAGAGTGATACAGTGATAGATAGAGTGATAGTGATAGAGTGATAAAGTAATAGAGTGATAGATAGAGTGATATTATAGAGTGATAAAGTGCTTAGAGTGATAGATAGTGATAGAGTGATATTATAGCGTGATAGAGTGATGATAGAGTGATTGAAAGAGTGATATAGAGTGATAGAGTGATGAGTAATAGGATAGAGGAATATAGAGTGATAGAGTAATAGGGAATTTTTAGAGTGACAGAGTAATAGATAGAGTGATAGTGATAGAGTGATAGATAGAGTAAGAGAGTGATAGTCAGGTGATATGATAGATAGAGTATATAGATAGACGTGATAGATAATAGATAGAGTGATGGAGTAATGATGGGAGTGATATATAGAGTGATAGCGAATAGATAGAGTGATAGAGTAATAGATTAAGTGATAGTGATAGAGTTGATAGAGTGATGAGATAGATAGAGTGATACAATGATAGATAGATTGAGACAGTGATAGATAGAGTGATAGCGATAGAGGGATAAGTAATGAGTGGATAGTGATTAGAGTGCTAGAGTGATAGAGTGATAGATAGAGTGATGGAGTGATAGAAGAGTGACTTATAGAGTGATAGAGTAATTTATAGAGTGACATGAGTAATAGAAGAGTGTAGTGATAGAGTGAAGAAGAGTAATAGATAGAGTGTACAGTGATAGATAGAGAGTTACAGTGATAGATAGAGTGATAGTGATAGCGTGATAAAGAATAGAGTGTAGAGGGATAGATAGAGTGATATCTAGAGTGATAAAGTGATAGGTGATAGACAGTGATAGAGTGATATATAAGAGGATAGAGTGATCGATAGAGTGATAGTGATAGGTGATAGGGTGAGTAGAGTGTAGTGATAGAGTGATAGATAGAGGATAGAGTGATAGATAGAAGTGATAGAGTGATAGATAGAGTGATATATAGAGTGACAGAGGGATAATAGAGTGATAGATAGTTGTGATAGAGTGATATTAGAGTGGATAGAGTGATAGAGAGAGGATGAGCGTAATAGATCAGTGATAGTATAGAAGTGTTGAGTGATAGATAGAGGAATTGAGAGAGTGATAGGATAGAGGGATAGAGTGAGAGATGAGAGTGATAGAGTGATAGCCTAGAGTGATATATAGAGTGATAGAGTGTAGATGTGATAGAGTGATATATATGATTGTACAGTGATAGAAGAGTGATAGAGTGATAGATAGAGTGCTAGGCTAATAGATAATAGATAGAGTGATAGAGTAATAGAAGATGTGATAGGGTGATTAATAGAGTGATATATAGAGTGATTAGAGTGATAGATAGAGTTATAGAGTGAAGTATAGAGTGATAGCGTGATAGATTAAAGTGATACAGTGAATAGTGCTAGAGTGAATAGATGATAGAATGATAGAGTGATAGAAGAAAGAGTGAATAGATAGAAAAGGGTGATAGTGTAGAGTGTATAGATAGAGGATAGAGTGATAGATAGAGTGATAGGAGTGATATATAGAGTGATAGAGTGATAGAGAGAGTTGATAGAGTACTAGATACAGTGATGTGAAGAGTGATAGATAGAGATAGAGTGATAGATAGAGAGTGATAGCGAGAGTGATAGTGATAGAGTGATAGATCAGTGATAGAGTGTAGATAGAGTGCTAGAGAGATATAGATGATAGAGTGATAGAGAGAGTGATAGAGTAATAGACACAGTGATAGTGATAGAGTTATAGAGTGATTAGATAGAGGGATATAGTGAGAGAGTGATAGATAGAGTGCTAAGTGATAGATAGAGTGATAGAGTATAGATTAGAGTGATAGAGTGATAGATAGAGTGATAGATAGTGATAGAGTGATATATAGAGTGATACAGTGATAGAGGATAGATAGGTGATAGTGATAGATTGAGTAAGTGATAGAGTGATAGAGTAATAGATAGAGTGATGGAGTGATAGATGGATGATATATAGAGTGTAGAGTAATAGATAGAGTGACAGAGTAATAGATAGAGTGATAGTGATAGAGTTAGCTAGGTAATAGCGTGATACAGTAAGAGTGAGTGATAGTGATAGAGTGATAGATAGAGTGATAGGAGGATAGATAGAGTGATATATAGAGTGATAGGAGTGATAGAGTGATAGATAGGGATAGAGTAATATATGAGATGATAGATGATAGATAGAGTGATATATGAGTGATTGAGTTGATAGTAAGTGATAGGTGATAGATAGAGTGATTATATAGAGTGATAGAGTGATAGATTGGGTGATAGAGTGATAGATTAAATGGATAGAGTGATAGATTAAGAGTGATACAGTGATAGTAGTGATATAGCTGATGATAGAGTGAGGAGTGATAATAGAGTGATATATAGAGTGGAAGAGTAATAGCTAGAGTGACAGAGTAATAGATAGAGGGATAGTATAGAGGATAGATAGATAAATACGATAGGTGATACAGTGAAGATAGATTAATACAGTGATAGATAGATTGATAGTGATGAGGTGTTTAGTAATAGAGGTGATTGGGAGTGAGAGATGGAGTGATATAGAGTGATAAAGTGAGAGAGTGATAGATAGTGATAGGAGTGATATTAAAAGAGTGATAGAGTGAAGATAGAGTGATAGTGATAGAGTGATAGGGTGCGTGAGTGATAGTGATAGAGTGATAGATAGTAGTGATAGAGGGATAGATAGAGTGATAGAGTGATAGATAGAGTATATATAGAGTGCAGAGTGAGAGATAGAGTATAATAGTGTGCTAGAGTGATATAAGAGTGTAGAGTGATAGAGAGAGTGATAGCGTAATAGATACAGTGATAGTGATAGAGTGTTTGAGTGATAGATAGAGTGATATAGTGAGAGAGTGATAGATAGAGTGATAGAGTGATAGAGAGAGTGATGATGTGATAGATAGGTTGATATATAGAGTGATAGGTGATAGATAGTGATAGAGTGCTATATGATTGAACGTGATAATAGAGTATGATAGAGTGATAGATAGAGTGATGTGCTAGATAGAGTGATAGAAGAGTGATAGAGTAATCGATAGAGTGCTAGAGTGATAGATAGAGTGATAATATAGAGTGATAGAGTGATAGATACGAGTGATAGAGTGATAGATATAAGTGATAGAGTGATAAGATAAAGTGATCAGTGATAGTAGTGATAGAGTGATAGATTAAATGATAGAGTGATAGATAGAAGAGTGATAGATAGAGTGATAGTGACTAGAGTGTAGAGTGCATATAGATGATAGAGGATACAGTGTAGAATAGATTGATAGGGTGATAGCCTAGCGTGATGGGGTGAGAGATAGGTAATTATAGAGTGAATAGGTTAATAAATGGAGTGACAGAGTAATAGATAATAGTGATAGTGCATAGAGTTATAGATAGAGTAATAGATGCGTGACAGGTGATAGATATGCCAAAGAGTGGATCGAGTGATAGTAGTAATAGTGTAGAGTTATTGATAGAGTGATAGCGTGATAGATAGAGTGAACATTGACTGATAGAGGGAGTACAGTGATAGATAGAGTGAATAGATGATTGATAGAGTGATAGGCGGATAGATAGAATGATAGTGATAGAGTGATACTAGAGTGATAGAGTGATAGATTGGGTGATAGAGTGATACATTGATAAATAGAGTGATAGAGTGAATATATAGGGTGATAGAGTGAACAGTGAATAGATAGAGTGATAGGTGATAGACTAGATGATGAGGGTGATAGAAGAGTGATATATAGAGGATAGACTAATAGATAGAGTGACAAAGTAAGAGATAGAGTGATGTGATAGAGTGATCGATAGAGTAATAGAGTGATACAGTGATAGATAGAGTGATGTGATAGAGTGATGAGTGATAGTGTGGATGAGTGCAATTATAGAGTGATAGAGTGATAGCGTAGAGTGATAGAGTGAGAGATAGAGTGATAGGTATATATAGAGTGATAGAGTGATAGATAGAGTGAGTATATAGAGCGATAGGTGTAGAGAGAGTGATAGAGTAAGTAGATACAGTGATAGTGATAAAGTGTGAGAGTGATAGATAGAGTGATATAGTGAGAGAGTCATAGAAGAGTGATAGAGTGATAGATAGCAGTGGGATTGTTATTTTTTAAAAAAAAAAAAACAAAAAAAAACAAACAACAACAAAAAATAAAAAAAAACCCCCCCCCCCCACGATAGAGTGATTAGGGAGTATAGTGATATATAGGAGATAGAGTGATAGAGTGATAGATTAAGAGTGATAGTGAAGAGTGATAGATAGAATATAGGAGTGGATCTGATAGATAAGTGATAGATAGAGTGTAGTGGTAGATTGATAGAGGATTGATATAGAGATGTAGATATAGAGTGATAGAGTGATAGATCGAGGGATAGAGTGATAGATAGTAGTGATAGCGTAATATATAGAGTGATAGATGATAGATAGAGTGATAGAGTTGTAGTAGCGTGATATATAGAGTGATATATAGAGTGATATGGTGATAGATTGAGTGATGAGTGATAGATAGAGTGATGTCATAGAGTGATATATAGAGTATAGAGTGATAGATAGGAGTGATAGCGTGATAGATCGAGGGCATAGAGTGATAGATAGTGAGTGAGAGGATAGATAGAGTGATAATAGAGTGATAGATAATAGCTACAGTGCCAGAGTAATAGATAGAGTGATAGTGATAGAGTGGATAGAGTGATAGATAGAGAAAGATAGAGTGATCCAGTGATAGAGTGCACAGTGATAGATAGAGATGATACTGATTAGAGTGATAGAGTAATAGAGTGATAGAGTGAAGATAGAGTGATGGAAGTGATATAAGGGTGCTCGATGATACAGGGATAGATAGAGTGTATAGGGTGATAGATAGAGTGATGGGGTAATACGATAGAGTGATATATAGAGTGATAGACTAATAGATAGAGTGACAAAGTAATAGTGAGTGATAGTTATAGAGTGCCAGAGAGTACAGTAGAGTGATAGGGTTATGGAGTGATAGAGTCATATTGATAGAGTGATAAGATAGAGTGATAGAGTGGATCAAATAGCGTGATCTGTGATAGACTGATAGAGTGAAAGAGTGATGATAGATTAATAGAGTGCTATTATAGGAGTGATAGAGGTGAGAGATAGTGATAGAGTGTTTGATAGAAGTGATAGAGTGAGAGAGAGATGATAGTGATAGGTGAATATAGAGTGATAAATAGAGGTCTAGATAAGAGTGATAGGGATAGAGTGATATAGAGTAATAGAGAGATAA
Organism: Ophioderma brevispina; assembly: GCA_023653785.1. Lineage (NCBI taxonomy): Eukaryota > Metazoa > Echinodermata > Ophiuroidea > Amphilepidida > Ophiodermatidae > Ophioderma > Ophioderma brevispina. The sequence goes on from JAMKCH010083344.1 coordinate 6,288, forward strand.
AGTGATAGAGTGATAGATAGAGGATAGTGAGAAGGTGAATATACAGGATAGGGTGAAGAAGTAATGATAGAGGGATAGCGTGATAGATAGATAATAGAGTGATATCTAAGAGTGATAGAGTGATAGATAGTGATAGAGTGGTGAGAGAGTGATAGAGTGCTATATAGAGTGATAGTGATAGAGTGATAATAGAGTATAAATAGATGATATAGATGCTCGGAGATAGATAAGGAGCATAGATAGATAGAGTGATAGAGTATAATATAGAGTGATAGATAAGTGATAGAGTGATGATTAGAGTGATAGAGTGATAATAGAGTGATAGAGTGTAGATAGAGTGATAGAGTAATAGATACAGTGATAGTTATAGAGTTTATGAGTGATAGATAGAGTGATTAGTGAGAGAGTGATAGATAGAGTGATATATAGTGATAGATAGAGTGATTATGATAGAGTTATAGTGATGATAGTGATAGAGTGACATATAATTGATCAGTGATAGATATAGGATAGAGTGTATATAGGGGATAGTTATCGATAGAGTACTAGATAGAGTGATAGAGTAAATATAGAGTGATGGATTAATAGATGGAGTGATAATAGAGTGATAAGTAATAGAGTACATGTAAAGAATAGAGTGATAGTGAAGAGTGATAGAGTGATAGAGTGATAGATAGGTGATAGATAGAGTGTGAGTGATAGATAGAGTGATAGAGTAATATATAGATTGATAGAGTGATAGATAGGGATGGAAGTGATAGATAGAGTGAATATAATTGATATAGGTATAGATTGAGTGACCGAGTAATAGCATCGAGGATTAGTGATAGAGTGATAGAGTGATTAGTTAGAGTAATAGATAGAGTGATACAGTGTGATATAGAGTTTTATATATAGATAACTATAGTGATAGAGTGATAGAGTAAAATAGGGACTAGAGTGATGATAGATAGAGTATTAGAGAGATAGAGAGAGCTAGAGTGATAGATAGTGATATAGAGTGATAGATAGTGGGATAGAGTGATAGATATAGTGTGATAGAGTGCTGATATATGATAGTGATAGAGTGATAGAGTGATAGATTGGGTGATAGAGTGATAGAGTATTGCTAGAGTGATAGAGGATAGGATAATTGATCCAGTGATAGAGTGATAGAGTGAGTGATAGAGTGATGATAGAGTATAGAGTGATAGAAGAGTGCTAGAGTAATAATACAGTGATAGAGTGAGACAGGGATAGATAGAGAGATATTAATAGAGTGATAGATTGATATAGTGGATACAGTGATAGATAGATTGATAGATAGGGATTGGAGTGATAATAGAGTGATATATAGAGTTATAGAGTGGATAGATAGATGATACAGTGAATAGATAGGTGATAGAGTGATAATAGGATGGAGTGGATAGTAGAGTGAATATAATAGTTGATAGAGTAATAGATTGATTGACAGATTATATATAGAGTGATAGTGATAGAGTGATATATTGATATATATAGTATAGATCTAGTGATCCAGTGATAGATAGGAGTTTTCACAGTGATAGATAGCTATAGTGTAGAGTGATAGAGTAATAGAGTGATAGAGTGATAGATAGAGTGATATATAAGAGTGATAGAGTGATAGATTAAATGATAGATAGAGATGATAGATAGAAGTGATAGAGTGATAGAATTATACATATATAAATGTCAAAAAAACAAAAAAAGTGATATATAGAGTTATAGAGTAAGCCTAGAGTACAGAGTCATAGCTAGAGTGATAGTGATCGAGTGATAGATAGTGATAAAGTAATAGAGTGATACCGTTATAGATAGAGTGATACAGTGATGATAGAGTGATAGTGATATAGTGATAAAGTAATAGAGTGATGGAGTAAGAAATGGAGTGATATATAGAGATAAAGTGATAGAGTATAGATAGTGATATAGTGATATATAGCGTGATAGATATAGTAGAGTTATAGTGAGTGAGTGACAGAGTGATAGATTGATAGTGATATAGTGATAGATAGAGTGAATAGAGTGTAGTAGAGTGAAGAGTGATAGATAGAGTGTATATAGACTGACAGAGTGATAGATAGAGGATAGATAGAGTGATAGAGTGCTAGATAGAGTGATAGAGTGCTATATAGAGTGATAGAGTGGATAGAGAGAGTAATAGAGTAATATATACAGTGATAGTGATATCGTTTAGAGTGATATATAGAGTGATAGAGTGATAGAGTGATAGATTAAATGGATAGAATGATAGATAGAGTGATAGATAGAGTGATAGAGTGATAGATATAGGATAGAGTTAAATATAGAGTGAGAGAGTGATGATATAGTGATATATAGAGTGATAGAGGATAGAGTGATACAGTGATAGATAAGTGAAGATAGGGATGAGTGATAGATAGAGTGATATATCGAGTGATAGAGTGATGATAGAGTGATACAGTGATATATAGAGTGATTAAGTGATATATAGGGCTGATTGAATAATAGAGTGATATATAGATTGATCGAGTAATAGATTGAGTGACATATATAGATAGATGATAGTGATAGAGTGATAGAGTTAATAGATAGAGTAATTAATAGAGTGATACAGTGAGATAGATAGAGATTGTTACAGTGATAGATAGACTAATAGAGTGATAGAGTGTAAGTAAAAGACGTGCCAGAGTGATAGATAGAGTGATATATAGGGTGATAGTGTGATATAGTTATAGATAGTGATATATATAGTTATAGAGGATAGATAGAGTGATAGATAGAGTGCTAGATAGCGTGCTAGTGCATAGCTTGACTAGCCGTATCGATCGATCGACTGATAGCGTTCTCGAGTAATTGATAGAGTGAATAGAGTGATACGATAGAGTTAATACAGTGGCGCGGTGATCGCGTGATTGATCTCGTGCTCGAGTTCTCGCCTTCTCTCTCGCGATGCTCGCTTGCTAGCGTGCCTGCCGTGCTCGCTCCAGTGACCAGTGCTACTCGAGTGCTAGTGCTTTGCGTGCTTGCTAGAGTGACATAGATCGCGTCTCCCTGGCTCGCGTAGGCTCGCGTCCTCCTCGCGTCCTCGCGTGGGCTTGCTCGCGTGATGCGTGCTAGCGTGCTCTCTCCGCGTGCTCGCGTGCTAGACTCGCGTCCTCGCTCGCCGTGCTCGCTCGCGTGCTAGGTGCTCGTGCTCGCGTCCTCGCTCGCGTGCTCGCTCGCGTGCTCGCGTGCTCGTGCTCGCGGTCTCGCTCGCGTGCTCTCGTGCTCCTGCTCGCGTGCTGCGCTCCTTCGTGGGCTCGCTCGCGTGCTCGTGGCCTCGCGTGCTCGCGTGCTCGTTGCCTCTCACGCGACGCTCGCGTATCGCGTGCTACGCTGCTGCTCGTGGCTCGCGTGCTCTCTCTCGTGCTCGCTCTCTTAGCTCGCGTGCTCGCGTCGTCGCGTGCTCTCTCGCTTGCTCGCGGTGCTCGCTCCGTCTCGCGTCCCTCGCTCGCTGTGCTCGTGCTCGCGTGCTCGACGGCTCGCTCGCGTTGCTCTCGTGCGCGCGGGCTCGCTCGCGATGCTCGCCGCTGTGCTCGCGTGCTCGCGTGCTCGCTCGCGTGCCGCTCGCGTGGTCTCTCGCGTAGCATCGGGTGCCTCGCGTGTTCTTGCGCGCTTGCTCTCTAGCGTGCTCCCTACCGTGATCCGTGCTCGCTCGCGGGATATTGATATCAGTGTCTACTATCATAGAGTCCATCTCTACGCGTGATCGAGTGGTAGCTCGCGTGCTCTCTAGAGTTTTTTTTGATCGGGTGATGCGTGCCCGATAGTGATAGAGTGACATCCAGCGTGAACGTGCTCGCTGGCTCGCTTGCTATCTCGCGTGCTCGAGTGCTCGCGCGAGTGGCTCGCGTCCTCGCTCCGTGCCTGCTCGCGTGCTCGCGTGCTAGCTAGCACTGCCGCGTGATCGCTCTCTCCGTGATCGCTCGCGTGGCTCGTGCTCGTGCTCCTACGTGCTCCGCGTTGCTCGCTCCGCGTGCTCGCGGCCTCTCGCGTGCTCGCGTGCTCGCGCGCGTGCTCTCGTGCCTCGCTCGATGCTCCTCTCGCGTGCTCGGGTGCTCGCGTGCTCGCCTCGTTGCTAGCCGTGCTATTCGCGATGCTCGCTGCTCGCTCGCTTGTCTCGCGTGCATCGCTCGCGTCGCTGGGTCCTCGCTTCCGTGCTCGCGTGTCGCTCGCGTGGGCTTCTCCGTGCATCGCGTGCTCGCTCGCGTGCCTCCGTGCTCGCTCGCGGCTCGCGTGTCGCTGCTCGCTTCGCGTCTCGCGTGCTCGCTCGCGGCTCCCAGTGCTCTCGTGCCTCGCGTGTCGCTCGCGTGCTGCGTGCTCGCTCGCGTGCTCTCTCGGTTCTCGCGTCCTCGCTCGCGTGCCCGCGTCCTCGCTCGCAGTGCTCGTTCTCGCGTGCTCTCTCGCCTCCTCGCATCCGTGCTCCCTGCTCGCTCGCGTGCTCCCTTGCTCGCTCGCGTGCTCGTGCTCGCGTGCTCCCGTTCTCGCTGCTCGCGTGCTCTGCTCGCGTGCTCTCTGCGCCTCCGTGCTCGCGTTTTCGCTCGATGCTCGCGTGTCTCTCTCTCTTCTCGCGGAGGCGCGCTCTCGTCGCTCGTGCTCTCGTCTCGCGTGCTCGCTGCTCGCGTCGCCTTGGCTCCGTGATTCGCGTCGCTTGTCGCGTGCGCGCTCGCGTGCTCCGTGCTCGCTCGCGTGCTTCTACTCTCGTGCTCGCGCGCTCGCTCGCGTCTCGCTCGCTGTGCTCGCTTCTCGTCGCGTGCTCGCGTGCCTCATCGCGTGCTGCGTGCTCGCGCGCGATGCTCGCGTCCTCTCTCCCGTGCTAACTGCTCGCTGTTTCGCGTGCTCGCTCGCTCTGCTCTCGTGCGCGCGTGCCTCGCTCGCGTGCTCGCGTGCTCGCTTCGCGTGCCCTCGCGTGGCCGCGTGCTCGCTCGTGCTCGCGTGGCCCTCTCCTCTTGCTCCCGCTCGCTCGCGGTGCTCGCGTGCTCGCTCGCGTGCTCGTGCTCGCTCGCGTCCTCGCTTCCGCGTGCTCGCTTCCTCGCTCGCGTGCTGGATCTGCTGGCGTCTCTCTCGCGTGCCTAGCGTCCTCGCGTGGCCCCTCCTCGCTGCCCTGCTCCGTGCTCGCTTGCTCGCGATGCTCGCGTGCCTCGCTCAGCGTGCCTCGCGTTACTGCTCGCCATCCTGGCTACCTCTCGTGCTCGGGTGCTCGCGTGCTACGCCTCTGTCCCGTGGCTCTCTCGCTTGCGCCCGTGCTCGCTGCGTGCTCGCGTGCTCCCTCGCGTCGCTCGCGTGCTCCCGTGCTCGCTCGCCGATGCTCGTGCTCGCGTGCTCCCGTCCTCGCGTAGCTCGCGTGGCTGCTCGCGTGCTCCTCTCTCACGTTGCTCGCCGTTTCGCTCGTGCTCGCGTGCTCTCTCGCGTGTTCGCGTGCTCTCTCGCGTGCTCGTGCTCGCGTGCTCCTGCGTCCTCGCGTGCTCCCCGTGCTCGCTCGCGTGCTCGTGCTCGCGTGCTCGCGTGCTCGTGCTCGCGCTTCTCGCGTGCTCGCTCGCGTGCTCTCTAGCCCGCCCTCGGGTGCTCCTGCTCGCTCGTGCTCGCGTGCTCTCATCTGCGTCTCACGTGCTCTCTCGCGTCTCGTGCTCGCGTGCTTCGCGTTGCTCGCGTCCTCGTGCTCCGTTCATTGCTCGCGTCTCTCTCGCCGTGCTCCCTTGCTGCCTTCGCGTGGCTCGCTCGCGTGCTCGCGTGCTTCCTCGCGTGGCTCGCCGTGCTCGCTCGCCTCTCGCGTGCTCGCTCGCTCGCGTGCCTCGCTCGCGTGCTCGTGCTCGCTTGCTCTCTCGCGTGGCTCGCGTGCTCGCTCGCGTGCTCGCCGTGCTCGCTCCTCGTGCTCAGTGGCTACTCGCGTTCTCTCTCGCGTGCTCGCGTTGCTCCCGTGCTCGCTCGCGTGCTCGGGTGCTCGCTCGCGTGCTGGTGTGATCTCCTCGCGTGCTCTCTCGCTGTCTCGCGTCCTACCTCGACGTGCCGCGTCCTCGCTCGCGTGGCTCGTGCTCGCTTGCTCGCGTGCTCGCTCCGCGTCCTCGCCTCGCGTGCTCCCGTGCTGCTAGCGTGGCTGTGCTCGCGTGTCTCGTGCTCGCTCGCGTGCTTCGCTTGCGCGCTCGCGTCGCTCTCTCGCTTGCTCCGTGCTCGCTCGTGCTCGCTTGACTCTCGCGTCTGCGTGCTCGCGTGCTCGCGTGCTACGCCCGCGTGCCCGCTCGCGCGCTCGCGGGCTCGCTCGCGTGCTCGCGTCCCTCTCGGCGTGCTCGCTGCTCGCCGCGTGCTCTCTCGCGTTTGCCCGCTGCTCGCTCGCGTGCTCGCGTGCCGCTCGCGTGCTCTCTCGCGTGCATCCTCTCGCGTGCTCGCGGTGCTCGCTCGCGTGCTCTCTCGCGTGGTCTCTCGCGTGCCCTCGCGATGCTCGCTCGCAGTTCTCAGCGTGCTCGCTCGCAGTAGGCTCGTCCTCGCGGGCTCTCTCGCGTTCTCGCGTGCTCGCTCGCGTGCTCGTGCTCGCTCGCGTGCTCCGTTCTCGCTCTGCTGGCGTGCTCCGCTTGCTCTTCGCGAATCGCTCGCGTCCTTAGCTCCCGTGCCCGCGTCCTCGCTTGCGTGCCTCGTGCCTCCTTGCCTCGCGTGCTCTCTCCGCGTCCTCGCTCCGTGCTACCGTGCTCGCTCGCGTGTCTCCGTGCTCGCTCGCGCTCTCTCTCTCTTTCTTCTCTCCCTTTCTCCAATCGCGCGCTCTCTCTCTCTCTCCTGTCTCCCTCTCTCTCTCCTGTCTCCCCTCTCTCTCTTCCTCTCTCTCTCCCTCTCTCCCTCTCTCCCTCCTCTCCCCTCACTCTCTTCCTCTTCCCCCTGTCTCTCTTCCTCTCTCCTCTCTCTCTCCCTCTCTCCCTCCCCCCTCCCTCTTCTCCCTCCCCTCTCTCCCTCTCTCCTCTCCCGTTCCCTCTACTCTCTCCATCTCCTCCCTCCTCTCCTTCCACCTCTCACTTCCTCTCCTCTACTCTCTCACACCTCTCCCTCCTCATCTCTCCCTCCTCCCTCTCTCTCTGCCCTCTCTCTCTCCCTCTCTCTCTCCTCTCTCCCTCTCTCATCTCCCTCTCTCTCTTCCCTCCTCTCTCTCCCTCTCTCCCTCTCACTCTCCCCTCTTTCCCTCTCTCCCATCTTCCCTCTCCTCTCCTCTCCTCCCTCATCTCTCCTTCCTCTCCTCCCTCTCTCTCTGCCCTCGTCTCTCCCTCCTCTCTCCTCTTTCCCTCCTCTTTCTCTCCCATGCTTCCTCCCTCTCTCCCCTCTCCCCTCTCTCATCTACCCTCTCTCCTCTCTCGCCCCTCTCTCCCTCTCTCTCTCACTCTACTATCAATCTATCACTCTATCTATCATCTATCACTCTATCACTATCACTCTATCTATCACTGTAATACTCTCTATCTATTTACGCAATCTATCACTCTATCACTCTATCACTATCACTCTATCTATTACTCTGTCACTCCACTATTACTCTATCCTCTATATATCACTCTATTAATCACCCCATCATAATCACTCTATCTATCACCCGATATCAACTCTATCTATCACTGTATCACTCTATCACTCTATTATATCACCTATCACTATCACTCTATCCTATCACTCTATCACTCTATCTCTCACTCTACACTCTTATATCCCTCTACACTATCATCTAGCTACACTATCTATCTATCTATCACTCTATCATTCTATCTATCACCTATCACTCATTATCACTCTCTCACTCTATCAGTCACTCTACTATCTATCCATGTATCACTCTAATTATATCACTCATCAGCACTCTCATCCTATTACTCTATCAACTCTATCACTCTATCACGATCTCTCTCTAATCACCTATCACTCTAATTATCACTCCCTATCACTGTATCTCTCACTCTATCACCCATATCTTTCTATATATCACTCTATCTATCACATCCTATCACCTATCACTATCACTCTATCATCTACCCTATCACTCTACATCTTCTATCACTGTATCACTCTATTATCCGATCTATCACTCTATCACTCACCATATCACTCTATCACTCTAACACTCTATAATCACTCTATCACGATTAAACACTCCTAATCACTTTAGTTACTCCTATATCCACTCATCGATCACTCTATCACTCTATTACTTTATCACTCTCACCTATCACTCTATCTATCACACTGTATCACTCTATCTACTCTATTTATCACTCACCCTCTATCAATCACTGTATCACTATAGATCACTCTTACACTCATCTAATCACTCCCTATCACTATCACCCATCACTCTATATATCACGCGATCTATCACTCATCACTCTATCTATCACTCTATCACTCTTCACACTCCTCTGACACTATCACTCTATCTATTACTCTGTCACTCTATTACTCTATCACTCTAAATATCACTCCATCTTTACTCCATCACTCTATCTATATTACTCTATCACTCTATCACACCATCTATCTATCTATCACTATCACTCTATCTATCACTTCTATAACTCCATCTATCACTGTATCAATCTATATGTCACTCTATCACTACTATCACTCTACACTCTAAATCACTCTATCTAATCACTCTATCACTCTATCTACACTCACTCACTATATCACTCTATCTATCACTTAATCACTCTATCACTATCACTGACTCTATTACTCTATCACTCTCTCTACTCCTACACTCTAACACTCTATATTCACTCTATCCACTCTATCTAGCACACTCCTAATCACTCTATCTATCACTTCCTCACTCTATCTCTCTACAGATTACTCTATCACTCTATAGATCACTCTATCTATCACTCTCACTAAATCACTCTATCTATCACTCTACACTCTATCTATCACTCTATCACTATCACTTAATCACTATCACTCTATCACTCTATCACTATCACTCTATCTATCACTTCTATCACTCTATATATCCACTCTACTATCACTATCTAACACTCACTCACTTTATTACTCTATATATCCTCTATCTATCACTCTATCACTCTATTCTTTATCACTCCTATCACTATCATCTATCTTCACTGTATCACTCTATCTACACTGTACACTCTTCTATTAATCCCGATCTGCCTCTATCACTATCACTATTATCTATTACTCTGTCACTCGATCTATTACTCTATCACTTCTATATATCCACTCTATCTATCACTCCCTCACTCTCTCTATCACTCTAGGCACTCTATCACTGATCCTCTATCTATCACTCATCACCTCCTATATCTATCACTCCTATCACTCTATCACTCTATCACTCATCTATCACTCTAAGTCATCTATCTATCACTCTATCTCCTCTATATATCACTCTATCTATCACTCTATCCACTCTATATATTACTCCATCACTCAGCTTCCTATCACTCCTATCTCACTTCTATCTTCACTCTTATCACTCTATATATCACTCTATCACACTATCTATCTCTATCCACCCTATCACTCTATATATCATCCTATCTATCCTAAATATCCGCTCTCTATCACTCTATCACCTATATACTCAGCTCTGTCACTGTATCTCTCACTCTATCACTCTATCTGATCACTCCTATCACTATCACTCTATCTATCACTCTAATCTATCTTCACTCTATCATTCCTATCTATCATCCTATCACTCTATCACACTATCACTGTATTATTAACTCTATCACTCTCTCTAATCACTTCTACACTCTATATATCACTCTATCCCACTATCTATCACTCTATATCACTCTATATCTCACTCTATCCTATCTGTCACTCTATCACCTATCACTCTATAATCACTCTATCACCACTCGATCACTCTATCTATGACTCTATGACTCTTCAATCACTCTATCACTATCACTCTATCTATCACTGTATCCCTCTAGTTATCACTTATATATCACTCTATCAACTATCTATCACCTATCACTATCACCCTATACACTCTATATATCACTCTATCTACACTCTAACTCTATCCTATCACGCTATCCTCCTATCACTATCTCTCTATCACTCTATCTATCACTCTCTTCACTATATCACTCTATCGCTAATCACTTATCACTCTATCACTATCACTCTACTACTTACTCTAATCACCTATCTACAACCCTATCTATCACTCTATCCACTCTATATATCACTCTACTACTCTATCACTCTATCACTCTATCTACACCTATATATCACCTCTATCACTATCACTCTATCTATTCACTCTAAATCTCACTCTATCTCTCACCATATCACTACTCACTCACTATCACTCTATTCACTATCACTCTATCTATTCTCTTACTATCTATCACTCTATCAGTCTAATCACTATATCACTCTATCTATCACTCTCACTATCCTATCACTCTATCTCACTCTAGCTATCACTCTATCTATTACTCTATCACTATCACTCTATCACTCTATCGCCCTATCACTATTACTCTATCTACCTCCTCTCACTCTCTATTCACTCTATCACTCTATCACTCTATCACATCATTACTCTATCATACTCTACACTCTATCCCTGTATCACTCTTATCTAATCACTCTATAACACTCAATCACTCAATCACTATCACTCTAATACTATCACTGTATCACTTTATCTCACCCTATCACTCTGCATCACGCTATCCACTCTAATCACTCTGATAATCATTCTTATCACTCTATCACTCTATCATCATCTATCAATCACTCATCACTGTAGCACTCTACTAATCACTCTATCACTCTAATCAATTACGCTAATCACTCTAAACTTCTCATCTATCTATTACTCTATCACTCGATCACTATCACTCTATCTAATCCTCTATCTATCACTCTATCTTCACTCTATCACTCTATAATCACTATCTATCCCTCTACACTTTGCACTCTATATATCACTCTATCTATCACTCTATCACTCTTTTACTCTATCACTCTAACTCTATCACTATTAGTCTATCTATCAATCTGTAACACTCTATCTTCACTGTATCACTCTATTATTACTCTTAATCTATCACTCTATCACTCTATCACACTATCACCTGATCTATTACTCTGTCACTCAATCTATTACTCTATCAATCGATATATCACTCTATCTACACTCCATCCCTAATATATAACTCTATCAATCTATCTCTCACTGTATCACTCTATCTATCATCTATCACTCTATATATCACTCCTAAATCTAGCACGCCATCCCTATCTACTCACTCTATCTATCACTGGTATCACTCTAATCACTCTATCACTCTATATATCACTCTTACTATCACTCTACCACTCTATATATTACTCTAAGATCACCTATCATCACCCTATCACTCTATCTATCACTCTCTATCTATCACTCTATCATCTATCTTCACTCTATCACTCTATCACTCTATCTATCACTCTAACAACTCTCTCACTATCACGTACATATTACTCTAATTACTCCTCTCTATCACTCTAGCTACTATCACTCTATCACCCAATCTATCACTCTATCTATCCTCTATTCGACTCTATCTATCACTCTATCTATCACTCTGTCACTCTATATATCACTCTATTAATCACTCCTATCACTCTATCTATCACTTATCACTCTAAGCTATCACTCCTATCACTATCACTCTATCACCTATCCACTCTAATCACTCTTCACTATCACTCAGCTATCACGCTATCACGCTATATATCACTCTAATCACATCTATCAATCCACTCTAATCACTTTATCACTCTATATATCACTCTATCTATCACTTCTATAACTTTTATCACTCTATCACTATCACTCTTCTATCACTGTATCAATCTACATATCACTCTATCACCCAATCTATCACTCTATCACCCAATCTATCACTCTATCACTATCACTCTATCATTACTGGGGGCTGTCACTCTATCTATTACTCTATCACGCTATATATCACTCTATCTATCACTCCATCACTCATCATCACTCTATCACTCTATCTATCACTCTATCTATCACTCTATTAGTCTATCTATCACTCTACACTCTATCACTATCACTGCTATCTAGCACTCTATCACTCATTTACTCTATCACTCTTCACTATTGTACTATTCTATCACTGTAAAACTCTACTATCTATCACTCACGTATCACCTATCTATTACTCAATCTATCACTCTATCACTCTATCACTATCACTCCTATCTATTATCTGTCACTCATCTAATTACTCTAGCAATCTATATATCATCTATATCTATCACTCCATTCCCTATCTATCACTCTATCACTCTATCTATCACTGTATCACGCTATCTATCACATCTAATCACTCTGATTATCACGCTATCTATCAAGCACTCCATCCCTATTCTAATCACTCTATTATCACTGTATCACTCATCACATCTATCACGCTAATATCACTCTATCTATCACTTATCACTCTATCTATTACTCTATCACGCTATCTTATCACTATCACCTCTATTAGTCTATCTATCACTCTACAAATCACTCTATCACTCTATCACTGGTATCACTCTATCTATCACTCTCACTCACTCTATCAATTACTCTATATCACTCTATCACTCTATCTATCTATCACTCTATCATCTATCACTATCACTCTATATATCCTCTATCTATCAATCTATTTATCAATCTATCACTATATATCACTATCTATCACTCTATCACTTTAATCACTCTATATATCACTCATCTATCACTCTATCACTCTTTTACTCTATCATCTATCACTATTAGTCTATCTATCACTGTAAAACTCATCTATCCACTGTATCACTCTATCTATTACTCTACATCTATCCTCTATCACTCTATCACATCACTCCAAAAAAAAAAAAAAAAATATCTATTACTCTGTCCCTCAATCTACTTACGTCTATCATCTATATTATCACTCTAATCTATCACCCCATCCCTATCTATCACTCTATCACTTCTATATATTACTCTATCACTCTATCTAGCACTCATCACTCTATCTTCTCACTCTATCTATCCCTCTATCACTCTTCACTCTATCACTATCACTCATCTATTACTCTGTCCCTCTATTACTCTATCACTCTATATATCACTCTATGTATTACTCCATCACTCTAGTAGTACTCCTATCACTCTATCCTACTCTATCTATCACTATCACTCTATCTATCACTCTCACTCTATCTATCACGCTATCAATCTATATGTCACTCTATCACTAATCTATCAGCTCTCTCACTCTATATATCACTCTTATCTATACTCTATCAACTCTATCTATCACTCTCCTCACTATATCACTCTATCTATCACTCTAACACTTCTATCACTATCACTGTATCTATTACTTTATCACTCTCTCTATCACTCTATCACCTATATATCACTCTATCACTCTATCTATCCCTCTCTACTCTATCTATCACTCTATCTACACCTCTAATCACTCTATATATCACTCTATCTATCACTCTATCCTCTATCTATACTCTATCACTCTATCTATCACTCCTATCACTATCACTCTATCACTCTATCACTATCACTCTATCTACATCTATCACTCTATATATCCTCATCACTATCTAACAGTCCCCCCCCCCCCCCCTCATCACGTTATTACTCCTATATATCACTCATTCTAGCACTCTATCACTCTATTACTTAGCACTCTAGCACTATCACTCTATCTATCACTGTTCACTCTATCTATCACTGTATACTCTATCTATTATTCTATCTATCACTCTTCACTATCACTCCTATCTATTACTCTGTCACTTCATCTATTACTCTATCACCATATATCCACTCTATCTATCACTCCATCACTCCTACTATCACTCTATCACTCTATCAGTTGCTGGTAGCACCCTATCTATCACTCTATCACTCTATATCTATCACTCTATCACTCTATCACTCTATCTATCACTCTATTCACTCTATTCTATCATTATCACTCTATATATCAACTCCTAGCTATCACTCTATCACTCTATATATTATCCATCACTCTATCATCACTCTTATCACTCTACCCTATCACTCACCACTCTATCACACTCTATATATCCACTTATCACTATCTATCACTCTACACCCCTATCACGTCAATCTCACTCTACACTCCTATCTATCACTATATCACTCTCCTCAATCACTCTTAAATCACTCTTATATCACTTCTAGCACTCTATCCTACTATCATTCTATCCATTTAATCTATCACTCTATCACTATCACTCTTATCTATCACTCTATCGATCTATCACTTCACTATAATCCATTCTAATCCCTATCACTCTATATCTCTATAACTATCACTGTATCTATTACTTTATCACTCGCTCTATCCTCTATCACTCTATTAATATCACTCTATCACTCTTCACTATATCACTCTATATATCACTCTAATCACTATCTGTCACTCTATCACCCTATCACTCTATATTCACTCTATCTACCACTCTAGCACTCTATCTAATGACTCTTGACCCTACACTTATCACTATCACTCTATCTATCACTGTATCACTCTATTTATCACTCTATATATCACTCTATCACTATTAATCTATCACTCTATCACCCCTATCACTCTATATATCACTCTATCCTATCCCTCTATCTATCACCCTCTATCACGCTATCACTATCTCACTATCACTCTAGCTATCACTCTCACATCTCCTCACTATATCACTCTAATCTATCACTCTGATCACTCTATCGATATCACTCTATCTATTACCTATCACTCTATCTATCACTCTATCACTTCTATATATCACTCTACTACTCTATCCCTCTATTCACTCTATCTATCACTCTATATATCACTCTATCACATATCACTCTACATCTATCCACTCATCTATCACCTACTCTCATTATATCACTATCACTCTATCACTCTATCACTATCACTCTATCGATACTATCTATCTAATCACTCTAATCAGTCTAATCACTATATCACTCTATCTATCACTCCTATCACTATCACTCTATCAC